>JARQWZ010000407.1:582500-594518 GCA_033150135.1 Gobio occitaniae
TTGAAAGCTGATGGCTGAGAAAGGCTTCAGACAGGCCTCCATTGGCATTCAGTACATTTACACTCCCAAGACCCATAAAAGGCACTTAAAACGTCGTTACAAAGTCCATCTCACCACAGTGACTGTACAATAATTTTACGATGCGACGACAATAGTTTTTGTGCGCAAAAAAAAATCTAAATAACACCTTTATCCAACTTTTTATTGTCTTCCGTGTATGCCCCCGTGTGCCGAACAGTTCCGAATACAATCTTTAACAGTTAACAGTCGGCTTGTTTTAAGCGTGGAACACACTTCAATCCGAGTTCCCACATGAACATCTTAAGTATTCAGTCCATTTTATCATGAAATTCAAACGATAAATGCCATTTTTGACGCTCTTTAATGTGACGTGACTGATCAGTGTATAGGCGCGTCCAGAGTCATAGAAAAAGTGTCGTAACTGTTTTTCAACGGCTCTGGGTGCGTCAGTTCAAGCTGCAGCGCGCGCGAGTGAACGTGATCATCTCTTCCTAAAGTTAAGAAAGTTCTTAAGATAAATTCTAAGACGTTCGTAAGAATGTAAGTGCAATTCTTGAAAAAATTTTAAGTTCTCAAATATTTTCTTAAAGGGTTAGTTCCCCCAAAAATGAAAATAATGTAATTTATTGCTCACCTTCATGCCGTTCCACACCCATACGACCTCCGTTCATCTTAGGAACACAAATTAAGATATTTTTGTTGAAATCCGATGGCTCAGTGAGGCCTGCATAGCCAGCAATTATTTGAGTTAGTTCACCCAAAAATGAAATTTCTTCCATTAATGACTCACCCCAATGTTGTTCCACACCCGTAAGTTCATCCTCAGAACACAGTTTAAGATATTTTTTATTTAGTCCGAGGGCTTTCAGTCCTTTGAATGTAAGTGTATGCACACTTTGCTGTCCACGTCCAGAAAGGTAATGAAAACATCATCAAAGTAGTCCATATGTGACATCATTTGGTTAGTTAGACTCTTTTGAAGCGTCGACAATACATTTTGGTCCAAAAATAACAAAAACTAAGACTTTATTAAGCATTGTCTTCTCTTCCGGTTTTGTTTGAATCCGCGTTCACGACGCCACAGTGACGCTGCTGACTTAAGACGCTGTGACGTGTTATCTGGTGCGATAGCTTACACTTACATTCAAAGGACTGAAAGCCCTCGGACTAAATCTAAAATATCTTAAACTGTGTTCCGAGGATGAACGGAGGTCTTACGGGTGTGGAACAACATTGGGGTGAGTCATTAGTGGAAGAAATTTCATTTTTGGGTGAATTAAACCTTTAATGTGCTAAAAACATATTTAAATCAGTTCATGTGAGTACAGTGGTTCAATATTAGGCAAGGCGAGGCAAGTTTATTTGTATAGCATGTTTCATACACAGTGGCAATTAGTATTATAAAGAGACAAGAATATTTTTGGTGTGCCCAAAAAAACGAAATAACGACTTACAGTGATGGCCGATTTCAAAACACTGCTTCATGAAGCGTCGGAGTGTTATGAATCAGCGCGTTGAATCATGATTTGGATCGCGTTCCAAACCGCCAAACTGCTGAAATCACATGACTTTGGCGATACGCTGATTCATAACGATCCGATGCGTCATAAAGCAATGTTTTGAAATCGGCCATCATTATATAAGTCGTTATTTCGTTTTTTTGGCGCACCAAAAATATTCTCGTCGCTTTATAATATTAATATTGAACCACTGTACTCACATGAACTGATTTAAATATGTTTTTAGTACATTAATGGATCTTGAGAGAGGAAATGTCTTTGCTGGCTATGCAGGCCTCACTGAGCCATTGGATTTCAACAAAAATATCTTAATTTGCGTTCTGAACATGAACGGAGGTCTTACAGGTGTGGAACGGCATTAGGGTGAGTAATAAATTACATTATTTTCATTTTTTGGGTGAACTAACCCTTTACGAACATCTTAATTTTAAGAAGTTATTTACGATGATTCTTAAGAACATTCTTTTCAGGAATATGAATACCACTTGTTTTCTTAAGGGCAATCTTAAGAAAAAATAACTTTTTTAAGAAAAGTGTTTGAGGATACAAAATATTCTTATCTTTTAAGTTATAAAATAAGAAGAAATTGACAGTTAAGAAGAATTTTATTGTTAAGAATGTTTCGTGAATTCGGCCTCTCGTCCTTCACTGTCGTCACTCCTTCTTTTATCCTCTCGAAGCTCCTCCGTGAGAAACTCACTCCGTTCTCATGGCTCTTGGCCCCGCCCTGCTTGCCACATTGAGTTTCCATAATTGATTCTGCTATTTTCCTGTTTATCACTGTGAAGCTACTTTGATATAAAAGCAGAATAAAAGTGACTTGACTTGATATAAGGCACTTGAACACCCACAGAAACCATGACTTCAAAATACATTGAAATGTCAAAAAAAAAAACATTATAAATTAAACAGATGGTTTCCAAACTCAGTTACTCAGTCAGTAACTTCAAAAGGACCTTAAATGACCTTTTTCATTTATTAATTCATTATTTATCTTCAGTTACAAGTAGGGATGCACTGGAATAAAAAATTCTAGGCCGAAACCGAAAAATCTGAATGCACTTAGCCGAAAAGTTTGGTGTGACTTTTTGGTCATACAGATAAGAGTAATAAATCAGAGTATTTTAAGTTGAAAAAATGTAAGTGATCGCGCTGGCGCCTCCATGTCATGCAGTAAGCACGCTATACTTCAGCTTCCACACTTCGCACAAAAACTTGGATGTGTGCCTAATAATAGCGCACATTTATCTAGGTTAACGTTTCTACTTCCATGTTGATCCAAATGATAAGCCATAGTTGAGGTTGATGGATGATAGGTGAACATTTGGATTTCCTGCCCAACATACTGTAATTGCAAGGACCCACCATTTACGTTCTCTGTGTCAGACTGCTAGACTTTTTTTGTTGTTGTTCAGAAGCGGTGCTGCTCACAAAGTAAAAAAAAAAAAACAGGCAGAAATATTTGCGTGCTATTAAGGTGTGAATTACGAGTTGTTGTATTCTTGAATATGTATCTTGTAAATATTAATATACAGCTCTGATTTGATTTTTGATTCATGCTACGTTGAAATTAGCTAATAGAAATCCTTGCTCATGAGAACGTGCATTTATTGCATGGACAGAGCTAGAACATAATGTAAGTGTTTAAAATACACATGCATAGTTCAGTTGAAACCTTGCCCTCTTTGGCTTGCTGTGAATGCTGTTAAACTGAATGTACGAGGCGAGGCAAACTGTATAACAGCACTGAAATAAGAATGCACTGTTTATCTTTTAGTTTAGGGCCATTCACACCGGACGCATGTCAGTGCCGGTCTAGAGACACGTTTTTTAAAAGTTAATTTAACTTGAGTGCACCATTTATAAAGCCATGTCATGCATGATACTCTGCAAAAGTATGGAAGCGAGATGTGAGCGCAGTAGTCTGTCTGTCTGTCTGTCGATCAATCGTTCGTATGCCCCCCATAGAAGCCAACCCTTTCATAGGTGCCTAGAACCGGACCTATTTTAAATATGATGGATTAATTATAAATATGGTGATTTAAGGATACCCAACTTAATATATGATATTTACTAGGGCTGTGCAATATTGAAGAAAAATGGGATATGCAATACCTTTATAAATAATGCGATATTCAATATGCGATACAATATTGCTTTAAGTGTGTAAAATCTATTTAAATTATATAAAAAAAAAATATTTAAGAAATAAGAATACCATTTATGTGTTTTACATTCTTTCTGGGAAAAGAAAACATCGCTACAACTTCTGAAAGTGATCAGCAGTGTTTTAGCAAAAATTAATGTCACCAATCGGACAATATAATTTTAACATCAATGTAAACAAACAAAAAAATGAATGCCAATATTTAAATACCAAAAACTCTTTGCTTAACTTGGTAATATATAGTTATATCAACCTAAAACTTAAAGAGCACCTATTATGGCATTTAAAATGTTCCAAATATTGTTATAGAAGTCCCCAACAACAGTTTTGCATGCATGTAATGACAAAAAAGACTTTAGTTTTCTTATAATATGCATTTATTTTTACCTGTTTTGACAGCGATTCTCAAATGATTCCTTTAGTGATTCACTTTTCAAAACCCTGCCTTTACGTGACGCTAATCTGCGGTGATTGGTCCGATGACCCAGTCAGTTGTGATTGGTATAGTCTGTGCAGATATTTTCGGAAACGGAACGCCCATCAAAGTCTTATAGTGACAGTAATTTGTTAATATGTGTCAGGAGTTATGAATATGAAAACCGCGTCGGTACCGTTTGATTGTAATATGAGCCTCAGCTGATCTCATTCATAAAAAAACTCCTCTATTCTCCTCACGAAGACTCGCGACAAATCAACATCCCTCAGGGCTTTTAGTTCAAAAGTGTGCAGATGAGGAGACATATTGATAGATTATCATATGTCTGTGTCAAATTTCTAAACAGAGGAGAATTTTTTTATTCAATACTTCCTCAAAATGCACAGATGTCTCTTATGTGTTGTTTTCAATTCATACTGGCAGCCGGAGGGCGCTCTGTGCACATGTTGTCCATATATGGTACAGACAGACGAAGAAGATACCATGTGCCATAATAGAAGTCCATAATAAAAGCTTCCTGAGATCGCGAAACATGCAAATAGAGACATTTGAAGACTAATAAACACACAATCGCGACGATGTATGGTTTGTCTTCAAGCCACTTAGTCTTCAAATGCTCATCCTTGGGCAGATGAAAAAAGTTTGCTTTTGAGTCGCAATTCAGAACACAGCGTCTCGTCGCCATGATGTTTTCTAGTTTTCACTGGCGTCTTAGAGCGCAATAAGTGGGCGTATCGTATTCAAATAACTTGACAAGTTGACGTCATCTAGTCAGAGAAAAAGCTTCGGTCTTCTAACGATTCTTAAAAATGACTCAGTCGACTCTTACTTTTGAAAGAAAATAACTATATATACGGTGCACTGTCATATTTCAAACTTTGCAGGATGTTTTTGTTCACTTAGATCTATGTTACACACTACATGAAAGGTAAATTTCAAAATTCCATGATAGGTGCTCTTTAACATCAAGAACATCTAGGTAAACAAAGACACCTGAACTAGGGGTGGACGATTATTTTTGTTATTTTAATTTATCTTTGTTATCAAAAATAAGCACTAAAAACAGTAGTCTTCACATGAATTAAAAACATTTAGTATTTTTCTGGAAACCAATATACATTTTTTCACATTAATTACAGCGGCAGGTTTACTGTACAGGCTGTCACTTTAAGACCTAATGCACGGATCCTATTGACACGCATTCGGTTTCTTTCCCCAACTGATGTCATTCACTTAAAGCATAACGACTGTGTTTACATGAATACTCATCAAGACATTTTGACATAACTGTGTGTGTATTTGACAGTTCGAGTGTGTAACAAGACACAAAACAGTTCACGCTTTCAGAGAGGCGGCTTGTGCGCACGTTTCGGTGTGTGTGTCAGACAGCAGACAGTGCGAGACTGCAAGGAGTTGTTTTTCGCAAGTTATTGCATTTAACTCTTTTTAACGTCAAGCAAGTCACATAAGTAACAGTCGTGTGCCCAGTCTATTCTCTGCTATATGTGCGACCTAAAACATACATTTTTCACAATGTTGAAATAGCCTATTAAAATCATTCAGATATTGCATGCCATGGCGAAATGTATATTGCGATATGAACATTTGCAATATTTCGATATATTGCGCAGCTCTAATATTTACCATCTGAATCAAACCATGTCATGTAAACAATTAGAAAAGATTTTTACCCCAAATACCATACTTTTACATATTCCGTTATTGAAAAACTGTTGCTTTAATCTAAAACAGTCAATAATTTTATAGATTCTCATTTGCTACATAAAACTAAAACATCTTAAAAAAATGTGCGCAGAATCAACTTTGCGTTGATGTTCGTAATCATGTCCAGGATCAGCAATATTTTCATCAAAAGCGGTCATAATGAAAAGTGCTGAGCTGAATTTGTGCCATCTAGTGGTTTAAAAGAGAATAAAGTCAAATGCGCCTTTTACACCGGTGCGCCTTTAGCCCCGTTGTACCCTAATGATGAAAAATGTGTGCATGTTTCTAATTTATGTAGGTAAGGAATACAAAAGCCCCGACATGGAGTGGATAAATATAGTAGAAAGATAGAGAGAGAGAAAATTACCCCTCAAAAAAGTCAGTAGCCTAAGAAGCTTTCTCTTCCTGAGTAGAGGTTTATCAGTCTTCATTTTCGTTAAAGTTAGCTTCACAGGAGCAGCGCTAGCAGACAGTAATGCCCTGCACTTAGCAGTCTTTAGATGTAGGGGCATTTACATTTTAAAGAGACATGACAACTAGCCTAAAAACAGACTTCAGTCATATGCATGATTGTAAATAATGAATTCACAGTATTGACCATATCCTAACTGCGTGAATTTAATCCGATTTGTCTTTATCGTTATAACAATATTTGAGGATCCCCTCGATTCGAGCACTGGACTTGACCATTGAAAGGTTTCAAGTGTCGGTCATATATTGTAACTGTCCATTATGCTGCTAGATGTTGCAAACTGATATCTGTTATCATATTTTAGTGCATTATCGTAATCAAACATGCTAGTTTGTAGCGTGAAAAGTTTTGCCATTTACTGCACTTTGTTATTCTTCTAGTTATTTACTTAAAGTGGCTAATGAATCGGAAAGCAATTACACAGGAAATTACAACGCAGTTTATCTAGTGTTGGAAAAAAGGTGGAGTCTGTCTCCGAAATCACCCCCAAAGCACTATTTAAGGCACAGCCATTTGTAGTGGTGTCATAGTGGACATTATCGAGTACACTCATTCAATCCCATTATGCTACCCATTACCCAATGTCTACCCATGCACTGCGAGCGTCGGGCCAAACTTCTCGCCAGAAGATGCCGTATGCAGCTTTTCTGGCACACTTACTAGTTTTCATTCACTCATTTAGTGGACTATATTTAGAGAATAGTGAATGAGGATATAGGGGTGATTTTTGATACAGCCAGATATTTATTCCTTTAGTAGCGTCTGCTTGCCTCGTATCCTAGAGCTGTGTTTCTTGTTATATCAATGTGCATGGAAGGGAATCTTCAAATAGCACCTCGTATAAAGTAAGAGATCAAGAGTGTTTTTTTTCTGTGTCATCTCTCCACTCGGTATGTTGTTTTATTGTTTCTCTGTTCGTCGGCCATACAAAGGATTACAGCTGTAGGAATCCCCAAATTTATACATAGACGATAAACATCATGCTAACAAAGTATTAAATTTGTACAAAAATACTTTACAGCTCATAATACCTGTCCATTAGAAATAAAAATACAATATTTCAGGGACATAACTGTGACATTGAATCATAAATTCATCGTATACTGAAAATGGACAACCACTATTTTAACTGGCAGTGCTTGACTTCACTAAACGTTTCCACAAATGGAACACAAAAAGTAGTTTTTTTCTTCTTCTTCTTTTCACTTGACCAGAGTGTATTTGCAGTAACACAGTTGAAGTGTTGTGACAAACATGGGTCAAGGAAAGCGTTGTAATGAAAGTGACACAACTAACTCTTGAATCAGGGATTGAAAACCATAATTCAACATGTAGCGATTATGCATTTGAGAAACCTCTCTGTGAGTTGCTCAGTGCATGAGTTTGGGGAATGAACCCGTACCTGAAGGTTTATCTGAAATAAAACAACTAAAAACACCTCTTCATCATCGTCAAACGTTCTCCATCAAGTGGGCTTGATGAGGTTTTTGTTCGGTTCAGTAGTTGGACCACAATGTGCCATTTGAAAATAGTGAGTAGACAGGATCTTTGAGCATTGACAACGAGGGTGACGTCACTCAATCAAAAGCACAGTTTCACACAGGTGGGTGAGGCTCTTCATTGCCATTAGCAGCTTACCCATGGCATTTTTTTTCTTTACTAACATTATTTTTCCCCAAACAGAGCTACAGATGTGATGTTCAGTGGTCTACCACATACGGTAGGAGAAATCCATTCTCATGATTTGACACTCGGTTTTTTTTTTCCCTCTTCACAAACGGATTGCGCACCCTTTGGGCTTACACAGTCTGGAAAAAAAATGTCAGATGAGACATAAAACCATAACAGTACCATATACAAATTACCATAATGATTTATAACTAGTTAAACAATGGTGGGAGGAATACAAAAGTCTTTTCAGGATTTTTTTTTCTCATGGACATCAACCCCATGCTCGTGTTTTTGTCATAAGTGGGTACAGCAAATTTAAGCAAATGAGATGAATTTGTTCGCTGTAATATTCTCATTTATCAAAGACAGCGGAGTAAACAATATGCGAGTACCTACTTGAACGGCTGTCGTTTTCATTTAAGAGATTGATGTCGGAATAAATAAGCTGTTCTATCCTTTGGGCCAATGATGGATTTCCTCAAAAAGTGGGGCGAGAGTCTGGAGACCGCAGACCTACGGCGGTTACTTAACAAAGTACAAAGAGTTTCCGAACCGAATGACCTTCTCCGTGCCATCAATCTGCTCCGGTACATGGTCGATAGTGACCTCATGCTAACCAGCCATCGCTCAAAATCACACACATCCCTTATAAATCATCCGCCTCCATTCATAAAAATAGACGTCTATCCAATTTCAAGATAAGGTGCCTTTGTGCCACCCTCTCTTTACGAGCGACGTTGGATTTGATATTTGCGGTGAAATAGCGAGAAGAGAACCGAAACATGGTGTTTTTCGTGTAGCCAAGCTCTTGTTTTTTTTTTTTTTTTGGACAGAAGTACTACAAAATAGTTTTTTAAAAGGTCTCATGCATTAGGCTATAACCCACATTCAGTCACAATTGAAAAATGGCTACCGAATTAATTGTGCTGATAATTTTTTCCCCCCCACACACAGCTGTGTCCTCTCTCTTGTTGAGCAAGAAAAGGGACCAACTCTGACCTTGGCATCAGATAGAAGGAAAATACACAGACATACACTATACACACACTTTTGTGTTTCAGTATCACAAAATAGTAGGGTCGACGGTTGCGTTTTGGATGTGGGACTTTGACAGACTCCGTGAAGGCTTGCGAAATAAAGTCTCGGGGCACGCACACACGCATTCGAACTCACACAAACACGGACGATCACAGAGTGGCCAGTCCGATATCACAAGTAAAAGTCTCAGTGTTGCTTTTATGCATCTTTTGCTTCTTTTTTTGAGTTCTCCTTAAAACTATTCTTGTTTATTGGCAATATAAATCAGGGATGGCACTGTTTCAGGTTTTTTTTCCCCCCCTCACAATTTGGTTTTCCAAGAGGTCAGTGTGGTCTTCGCCGCCTTTTTCACAGGGTAAAAACACACCCAGCGTGTCAGGAAAGGACCTCTCAGTCACTGTGGTTCATGCTCCGACTTAGGAAAGGGACTGGGTGTGTGCTATAGGACAACAAGCCCCTCGTTTTCCTCCACTAGAGGGAGCCGTTTAGGGAGGGGGGGTTGCTTTAGCACCATGAGGAGGAGTGCTCCATTGCAGGCACCTGGGAGGAGTTCTGCTATAAAGTCTTGTTTGGGTCTCTGTCCTCTAGTCCCGCTAGCGTGGAGTTGTGCTGGCCCTGCTCCAGCCCTGCGGGCTGCTCGAGAGAGTCCCCGGAGTCAGTCCAGTTCACTGCCTCATCATTGGACAACGGGTTCAGTTCTGAGGTCTGTGAGGAAACTGGATTTCGGCTTATGACTAGATCCAATTTGTTCCCGGACTCTGCTATGAGAGGAACCACTAAGCAGCAGTCAAAGTCTCTAGTTCGGACGTGGTTTATCTGTGGCACAAAGCAAGAGAAAAATCATCTCATTTACAGGTACAATTTCTTCTGTACTTGGTGTCCCATAATTTGGCGGGACTGCATCACAGTGGCTCACCTGTAGCAGTCTGTCGTATGGCTTCAGGCCTCCGATTTCAGCAGGGCCACCCGGACGGATATTGTTAACATAAACCCCCTTCTCCAGGACCCCATCAGACACACTAAACCCAAAGTCCTCAAGGTCCGAGTCCTTCGACAGACTCACCTGCGAGTGTGGGAACAGTTACACACATTAACCCTGCTGTATAAAGACTGAATTGAATCTAGAAATGACCAGTATTCCCACCTTATGGAGCTCAACCGGGGTAGGCGACATGATGTCTTTGATCTCTTGCTTCATTCTCCTCATGGCGAAAGCTTTTTTGCCGACGTCGGTGGGCAGCGTGTTGCTGCGGTTGGCCTGTGTGTATTGTGTTTTGTTGCTGCCACGTTCCTGAAAGCTGGCCTGGCGGCCTAGATGGCTTCGGGTGGGCGCAGGGTCGTGGTTTAGACTTAAAGAGCTACCCGACATGATGGTGGCCTACAGGGAAAACCATGAGGAATGGAGTATGAGTAAATATAAGGGCTGAAAAGGTTATACAGATAAATGCACTCAAAACACACTTTATAAATAAAGTTTAGTATACACTACCATTCAAAAGTTTGGGAGCAGTTCGAATTTTTTTTTGTTTAGAAAGGAACTCAGCGAGGATGCATGAAATTGATCAAAAGTGACAGTAAACAATGTTACAAAAGATTTCTATTTAAAATAAATGCTGTTCTTTCAAACGTTCTATTCATTAAATAATCCCAAAATCAAATCAGCACAACTATTTTCAGCATCGATAAGGTTAAGAAATGTTTCCTCTACCAAAATAGCATGATAGAATGATTTCTGAAGGATCATGTGACACTGAATGATGTTAAATGCAGCTTTGCCATCATAGGAATAAATGACATTTTAAAGTTATTTTAAATTGTAATAATATTTGACAGTATTACCGTTCTTTGATCAACTGAATGCAGCCTTGGTTAGCATAAGACGTTTCAAAAACACTTACCAAGCCCATACTTTTGAACGGTATCTGTGGAAATGATATTGTCAGTGAAACACCCATTATGTGTAACGGTTACAGTACAGGGGGTGACAATCTAAGCGTTTCATTAACAGTTATGAATTAACACTTCCTGTTTAGTGTGTTACAAGAAACAAAATGCAGATGGACAACGATACACACACTCTTAGTGACATGCAGTTTTACACACTAATGGGCGGTTTGAACCGCTTTGACTTCCACCATGGCAAGCCATGGCAATGATTCAACATTATGAACAGTGGGCATTTTTTAGCTTTTTCTTGAGTCCTTTGAAGATGATCTTCAAAAAGAACCTGGTTCTGGTTTGGACTTTTGCTACACAAGACTGAAATATTTCCACAACAAAAAGCCTTGCTGCAGCTGAGCTCTTCCATCATGCTTTGCATGAGCCCCACATGCCTTCGTTCTCTTCAATCCACCGTCATTTGCTAGTTTGTGTGAATCTCACTCAAACTGCACGGAATGGAGATTCCAGGTTAATGACAGGTGACCACACAGAAAACTCCTCTAAGCCGATGCATTTGTGGTAAGCAGTGTAAAAAAATACCGGTGATCAGACATGTAAATCATGCACTTTGACATCACATTCAATTAATTCAGCATGTGAAAAAGGAAAACGCGTCATTTCCGTACAATGTTTTTTGGGCCGTTTCGAGCTCAATGGTACATTTTACTGACACAAACCAAAGGCAAACACTTTCATCGAATCCAATTAAGGCCAAAGGGTACATTCAGCGTAAAAGGCTTTTGATTTTATCGTGTTTCCACAGACAAGTGGGATGGAAAGTGAAGAGCTTTCAAAGCAATCCCTAACTTTGACTACTAAAAGCTTCTCTGCGCTGTCGGCTACATGTGGTCTGGGTTTAACTCGAGGTACCTGATAAAGCAAAGGCAAGAAAATCAATCTGCTTTCATGAAATGTTTCAAGGCCGGCCACAAAGCATGTCAAATACACCATTGTGTGACATGACAGCAGATATTATCTACTGTATGAGACTGACAAAAAAAAAAAAAAACGTAATTACTTGAGAAAA